>CM077148.1:88219195-88262665 GCA_039583875.1 Platanthera guangdongensis
GGCTTGCTGATGTGCCTATGAGGATTTTCAAGATTGTTCCTAGCCAGATATGTACCCTCTGCTCAGAAGCTTGAGATGGAGAACCAATATATTGGGTTGACTCAGGGATCCAGAAGCGTGGACGAGTACCTCCATGAGTTTACACGGTTGGGTCGGTATGTTGGGGATATGTTTACGGAAGAGGAGAGGAAGACCAACCGATTTTATGAGGGTCTTTGTGGTGACCTATAGTTACTCCTTATTGGGCCTAAGGAGCAAGGCTTCCTAGCCTTGGTCAACTCAGCCCTGTCTTTGGAAAAGGTTGTGAAGAGGGTGCAAGAGAAGAAGGACTCAGGAGAAAAGAAGGCAGAGTTCAAAGTGCCAAGTGCAAAGTCAGGATTCCGCAGATGGAACAAGAAGCAGAGGACTTCGAACTCAGCCCCTTCGTCTGGTGCGTCAGGGGCAACCACAAGTCGAGTCCCAGGAGCTTGCTACAAATGTGGGAAGACGGGGTATTTTGCTCGTGAGTGTTGGAGCGGACGTGCAAAGTCTGAGAGGAAGTCTGGAGCGACTTATGAGGAGAAAGGGAAGGCGGTGGAGTCAAATGTGTCCCATCATGCTCCAGTCCAGCCTAGAGTTTATAATCTTGGTCTGCAAGAGGTCATAAAGCAAGCTGACGTGGTGACAGGTATGAGTTAATTTATAGCAGATTAAATTTTGTAGTTGTTACCTCTTTTATGTGTTAGCTTACTTTTATTGTTGCTAGGATTTGTATTGATTCTCGATTGTCGGCGAGAGCCTTGTTTGATATGGGAGCTTCACATTCCTTCTTGTCTGAACGATTTGTGAAGCACATCGGGGTCCCTCCCTCGATAGCAAAAGACAAGTTGGATGTGTTGTTGCCCAATGGGTGCTCAATGCGCGCGGATAAGGTCTGTGTAGTCAAGGTTCGGATTGGGGATCAGGAGTTTGATTTGCGAGCGTTGATTCTACCATTAGTAGAGTTCGATATAATCTTTGGTATGGACTGGATCTCGGAGCAGCGAGCTTACATTGATTGCAACCGAAAGGAGGTTAAGTTGGGATTAGATTCTGAACGGGAGACTACGTTTGCAGGCATGAAGGGGTCAGGGAAAGTTTTGATGTCAGCCCTTCAGGTGGTTAAGGCAGTTCGGTCCGGGGCAGAGCTGTTTGTCACATTAGTGCATGCTTCCATGCCTAGGCCCAGTATGGACAGTATCCAGTTGTGTTCGAGTATCCTAATGTGTTCTCGGATGATCTCCCAGGAGCTCCTCCTCAGCGGGAGATAGACTTTACTATTGAGCTGGTACCGGGTGCCAAACCGGTGTCACGCTCCCCCTATCGGATAACGTCAAAAGAGATGGCGGAGTTGAAGGTGTAACTGCAAGAGTTGTTAGAGAAAGGTTATGTGCGTCCAAGTTCGTCGCCTTGGAGCGCACCGGTTCTCTTCGTTAAGAAGAAAGATGGGATCTTGCGGCTTTGTATCGACTACCAAGAATTGAACAAGCTTACGGAAAAGAAAAAGTATCTGATTCCGAGAATTAACGATCTATTTGATCAGTTGGTTGGGTCAACGGTATATTCGAAGTTAGATCTGAAGTCGGGTTACTACCAATTGAGGATAAAGGAGAGCGACATCCCAAAGACAGCATTCAGTACGCGGTTTGGGCATTACGAGTTCACGGTCATGTCGTTTGGTTTAACCAATGCGTCATCCGTGTTTATGGATCTGATGAATAGGACGTTTAGAGAGTACCTGGACCGTTTTGTGATAGTATTTATCGACGATATCCTGGTGTACTCGCAGTGTGAAGAGGATCACCACAATCACCTGCACATGGTGTTGGAGACGTTGAGGAGAAACTAGTTGTATGCTAAGTTCTCCAAGTGTGAGTTCTGGTTATCCTCGATAGCGTTCCTTGGTCATGTTGTTAGTGGAGAAGGGATAGCTGTGGATCCAGCGAAGATAGTGGCGATACGGGAGTGGCCTGCTTTGACTACAGTGGCAGAGGTCCGGAGCTTTCTGGGGCTTGCTGGCAACTACCAGCGCTTCGTAGAGAACTTCTCGCGGATAGCGCTACCACTCACGACTTTGACTAGGAAGAATCAGAAGTTTGTGTGGTCTTCAGAGTGCGAACATGCTTTTGAAGAGTTGAAGAGGCGGTTGACCACATCGCCTATTTTATGTTCCCCAAGTGGAACCGAAGGGTTCGAAATCTATAGTGATGCTTCGGGCAGTGGTTTGGGCTGTGTTCTGCTACAGCATGGGAGTGTGATAGCCTACGGTTCACGACAATTGAAGGCTCACGAGAGAAATTATCCGGTCCATGACTTGGAGTTAGCGGCCGTGATATTTGCTTTAAAGCTGTGGAGGCACTATCTGTACGGTGTGAAAGTCGATATATACACCGATCATAAGAGCTTGAAGTACCTGTTAGATCAAAAGGATCTGAACATGAGGCAGCGGAGGTTGATGGAGTTCCTAGGGGACTACTCCTTCAAGATACATTATGTGTCAGGGAAAGGTAATGTAGTGGCGGATGCGTTGAGTCGTAAGGTTCATGCACATGCCAACTGGTTATCGGTACATAATGAGAGATTGGCCCGTGAGTTGGAGGCTTTGGAGATATCTTGCGTCGACAAGCAGTCTAGTACTGAGGCAAAATTGTTTTGGACCGAGGTGCAGTGTGACCTAGCTGATAGAGTTCGGGGGGCTTTGATTTAGGATAACAGCATGAAGCAGATCTTGGATGAATCATTGGATGGGTCAAATTCCCAGTTTGTCGTTGAGGATGGGTTGCTAAGGAAGGACGGTCGCCTATGCATTCCTAGTGCGGATAATCTTCGGGAGGAGTTGATGTACGAGGCTCATCATACCAAGTACTCAATCCACCCGGGAAACACGAAGATGTATAGAGACATGAAGAAATTATTTTGGTGGCCAAGATTGAAGAAGGATGTAGCACTCTATGTGGCCAAGTGCCAAACTTGTGCCTTGGTTAAGGCGGAGTGCCAGAAGCCCGGAGGTTTCCTAAAGTCCTTGACTATCCCAGAATGGAAATTTGACGACATATCTATGGATTTTGTGCATGGTTTGCCGAAGTCGCAGAGGGGAAACGATGCCATCTGGGTGGCCGTAGATATGTTGACAAAGGTGTCGCACTTCATCCCGATCAGGAAGGAAGATCCGGTGGAAAGGTTGGTTAAACTCTATGTGGAGAATATTGTACGGTTGTATGGTGTGCCCCGCAGTATTGTTAGTGATCGAGATGGACGCTTCACGTCGAATGACTGGAGGTTGGTGTATAGTCTGTTGGGTACTAAGCTAAAGTTTAGCACATCCTTTCATCCGCAGATGGATGGCCAAATCGAGAGGGTCAACCGGACGTTGGAGGATATGCTTCGCATGTGCGTCCTAGATTTTGGAAGCAGTGGGAAGATCACCTGTACATGGTGGAGTTTGCGTATAACAACAGCTTTCAGGTGAGTATTGGAATGACGCCTTTCGAGGCTTTGTACGGGAGAAAGTGTCGCACATCGTTGTCTTGGTTGGAGACGGGCGAGTTAAAGCTTTACAAACGTCAAGCGGTGGAAGATGTCACTTCAGTGATACGAACAATTCAGGAATGGTTGAAGATCGCTCAGGACAGACAGTCGAAGTACTATAACGCCAAACATAGGAACGTGGAGTTCAGTGTTGGCGACTGGGTGTACTTTAAAATCAAACCGTTCAAGGGTGTCTCGCGGGTTCGATGCTTGAAGAAGCTGAGTCCGAGATACCTTGGACCATTTGAGATCCTGGAGTATGTTGGCGAAGCAGCGTATAGATTGAAGCTATCGATGGAGTTGAGTGGGCTACACGATGTGTTCCATGTATCAGTGTTGCGTAAGACGGTGCAAGAGCCTTCGTAGATAGTTGCGGTTGATCAAGTGCCAGTTGATTATGAGTTGACAATAAAGGTCAAGCCTATACGTATAGAAGACGTTGAAGTCAAGCGACTACGCAACAAAGATATCCGAATGGTTAAAGTATGTTGGGATAATTGCGGACGTGAGGAGCTTTCTTGGGAGCGAGAGCAAACTATGTTGGAAGAATACCCCGAGTTATTCCGTTCAGGTAACTTGTAATTTTGTGTACCTTTACTTAATTTGGGGACGAAATTCTTACGTGGGGGAGATTTGTAACGCCCAAAAATTGTATTTGAGTTGGCGAGTAAAAAGGGATTTTGGTGCCTTATAGGGGTCACGCCTAGGACATGGGTAGTGTGTCAAGGCCGGCCTGTGCGGTGTTTTGGCCGATTTGCCCGAGAAGAAGCACACAACATTTACACACGGCGTGTCATTTGACACGGGCGGGCTACCTGATGTTTCACGGTTGTCGTTGTCAAGTTATGGTGACACGCCGTGCCGTCTGGACCGACACTGGTGTCAGTGGACACGGGCTGTCGAGCGTGCGACCCGTGTTCGGGTGTGTGCGTCTGAGGCTGTTCGGGGGTGTCGGGTGCCCGTGTGAGTCATGCGGGCTTGTGTCGTGCCTGGATCGAGGGCACTTCGAGCCTTGACACTGTCGTGTCCAAGCCGTGTTCGTGCGCCGGCCGCTCTTGATTTTTGAGTCGGATTAGTCGTTCGTTCTCTTTTTTTATCTGATTTTTTTTTTTCGGGTATGCTGCTGTGAAAGGAGAAATGGAGGATAAATTCCTCATTTTCGAGGACTCTCTCTCTCTCTTAGTTGGAAGGAGGAAGAAGGAGGAGTTTTCCCCCGCGGAGCTTGACCGTTTTGAGATCTGAGAGCGGACCGTGGGGGAAAGTTCGTTACGAATTTTCCATCCCGTTTTTCTATGTCGCAAAGCATTTACAGGGAACGATTCTCCGTGAGCGATGTGAAGCTCGTCCTTTTTGCATTTAGGGAAACTTCTCCCGCGAGTGCGCGGTTTGCGTGGTGTTCCTTGTGAGTGATGTCCCCCTTGTGTTAGGCAAATAGAGTCCGGAATCGAAGTACGGGCATAGGCATTGTGTGAAGCTTCCCGTGGTGTTGTCTGTATCGGTGAGTTTTTATTTGATGTTTTGCCGGAGAAGACTCCGTGCTTTGGGTTTTCGGGGTTTCTACGCGGTGATAGCATTGCCGGCATCCGGGTTCCTCCGAAAAACTGGCTTGCCCCGAAAAACTCTGCTGAACGTGTTCTTCTGAACTTGGCGGTTAGGGAACCGTCTTTAACTTGCGGTTATTTATGTGATTTTGGAAAAGTTTTGGGATCTTGAAGCTTGTGCTCGTCTGTACTACGTCTTGCTTGTGGTGATAAACGGGACAGCTATGGGTGAAGTGGGGAGACCTGAACATCTGGTGCGATGCGAGAGACCCGAGGGACGCCATAGGCATTGGCATGGCCTCAGCCGCTTCACGTAAAGGCTAAATGCTCACGTGGTTGCCATCTGTGTGGTGTGTGAAGCTGAAGTGTTTGATTCAGTAATGTGCTACCTGAGTGCACGGGTGTTTGGCTTTTTGCCATGACACTGGGAGCCTACACCTGTGGGGAAATGTAATTGCACTTCATTGATGATTTGGGTAGGGGGTATCTGAAGATCGCTCGAATACCGTGGTCATCCTTTTCCTGTGGGGCGTTGATGTTTACCGTTGCGGTCTGTTTTGCCCCTGTTGCAGTGTGATTGTTCCCTTGCATTGCTGCAAGCGGGCCAGCAGTTAGTTGGCTGGAGCCTATTCTTCTGCAATGTGTGCCGTAAAGAATAGTGTGATTTTTATTGTGATCATGTGGCCCGCTCCGGTGTATGTGTATGTAAGATATCTTATTAAGCGATTTAAGGCCATAAGGCCGTGTACCCTTTCAGTGTATTTGGTTTTCATTCCTGTTGTGTGGATGTGGACATTCATGATTATGGATTTAAGTTTTGGGTTCTTTCAACTATTTAAAAGCTTCCTCTAGAATGCTCTGTGTAGGACGAGTAGTCTTAATTAGATAGTTTGGATATTCTTATGTAACCCTTCCGATTGTCCGTGGTATATGACGTCGGGTTCCAGTTGGACCTTCTGTTATATGTCATGTGACAGATGATGGTGTTACATGTCGTATAGTAGGCATGCAATGTTTTTTGTCATGTACTGTGTCTTTGCTGCTCACAATATGAATATAGTTGACTTTTTGACTTGCTGACATCAGCACCTGAAGACTTAGTCAAAATTCAAGCATCAGCAGTTAGACATTGAGTTAATGAGCTTCACTCACACACCAAAGTACTTAGACAGTTTTGTCTATCTAGGCGTTGTCAGCGTTGAGTGAGTAAAGCTCACTCAACACTTTTTGCCTTAACCCTTTCCGCAACCTCTTTTGCATGCATGTCGTTGAGAGCGTTGAGTGAATATACTTCACTCAACGCCTTGTGCCTTAACTGCATTCTACATTTTAGACGTTGAGAGCGTTGAGTGATCATGCCTCACTCAATGCTTTCTGCCTTAGCCATTTCTACTTCTTCTGCATCCTAAGTGTTGAGAGCGTTGAGTGAGCATGCCTCACTCAACGATTTTTGCTTTAACTAATTGTGTCATGGCGTTGAGAGCGTTGAGTGACCACGCCTCACTCAACGCGTTCAACCTTAGCCAGATTTTCTGTTTCAGAATTCAGTTTGAGCTCGACGAACTTAGAACACAGTTCCACGAACTTTGAGCTCAGCTCGACGAATAAGTAATAGCTCAGTTCGGCAAATTTAGAGTTCAGTTCGACGAACTCTGAGCTCAGCTCGACGAATAAGTGAAAGTTCAACTCTATGAACTCAGAACTTAGTTCGACGAACTCTGACCTCATCTATTCAGCAATTGTGAAGCTAAGGCGTTGAGTGAGTGAACTACAATCAACGCATGTGTATTAGCCTGACTCACAGCCTTTTGCTGTATGAAGTTGAGTTAGTTGACTTCACTAAACGCCCGTGGATTCGATCACATTCTAAGCTTGCCAGTTCATGGCTTTGATTAGATAGGCTATACTCAGCACTATAAGTCATCTGGCGTTGAGTGAATGACCTTCACTCAACGCCTGTGAACTTTGATAGTTTTCTGTCTTTCCACCACTTAGGTAAGAACTTACCTGACTTAGCCAATTAGGCTATCTGTCTCATCACTGCTTACAAGGACAATCTGCAATCATTAAACTCAAACACAATTTATATCATCACATGTGTATACATTGTTTGCTGGTACTTATTCAAATCCAGGACATTGTAATCAATGCACCCAATAATATTGGCTGTTAATATTGCTTATGATTTGCTCAATATAGTTTCCATTTGTTGATGCTCTACATGATCATTATTTTTTAGGGCGATCTTTTTTGATATAACTGTAATGTATTTGTAATGTTGTAGTATTGGTGGTGTGAATTAGTTTGAGCTGATACTATTGTGGTGATGATACTATTGTGGTGATGGTGGACTGGGGAATGCTCTTTTTCAATTGTTCTGGAATGCAATTTATTTGTAATTGGTTTGTTGATGCTTTTGCATGATAATGATTGTGATCGTCGCCAAGAAAAAAAAAGAGGTAATTTTGTACATAAAAGTGGTGAGATTTCTTTTCAAATTCTTAATTTTGAATGCAGTTTGATTATAATCTTGCTATCTTTTAATTTTTTTACAGGAACGCATAAAGCAAAGCTATTTCTGCTTCATTGTCTTTGAATTCATATAGGTTAAAAGTTTTGATTCAGGAGCAGAAAAGGAGCACCAGAGAACGAAGATCGTATTCTAGACTTTTATAGCATAATCAGCTAGTCACTTTTTTGGAGTGCATTTCTAATATGAATATGAATTGTTTGTGGATTTTTATTGACTGTTTATGTTTTATAAATTGTTTATTTTATAATTTTGTTATATTTTTATTTGACTGTTTATGCCTTATAAATTGTTAAAATCATACTTTTATGAATTTATTATTAGTGTTTTTAACCATCAAATTTTATTTTCCCGTAAACGTTGCTATGTAGAAGATTATTTGGCATGACTCTCATCTATGAATTGATTATTATGATTAAATTGATTATTTCAACGGCTCGATAAATTGTCACCGGTGAATATATATAATTAAAAAACAATTTTTAGTCATAAAATAATTAATTTCAAGTCGACTCGAAATTGAATCGTGTTTGCTCGAAATTAAGTTGATTTCAACTCGAGACGGCTCGACAAAGTTGTCGTGTCCAAAATTTCAATTCTGACGCTAACTCCATCAAAATCGAATGAGAATTGTTGAAGACAAATCAATCTTGGTTATCCGCAAACCATATATTTTGAAAAAGTACTCGGTGCAAACTAAAGTGTTGCACCACAAATCAGAATTGTTAGCAACAAACTAATACAACAAATTACATAATTAAATTTTTTAGATAAAAAACAAAATTTATGACATTTTCAGCACTACTGTTCAACAAAATAACAGGTTTACGATTTGGGGCGGCCGGAGAGGTTACGGGAGTGGCTTCCGGAGAGGCGACGACGTCATCTTCATTTGTCGGGTTTTTCGATTTGGGGCGGTTGGTATTTGAGTCTTGAGATTTTGAGTTTAGGACTAGTGATATTAGTGTCCTTGACAAATCCCAAATAGAATTCATATCACCCCTGCAATAATATTTGGTGATTGTTAACCGCAATCCGTTGTTGGCTAGTCGCACCCCAAATTTTCTAATTTTTCGCGCCTTTTTGAAATACGCTATGTACATGCAATTTCAGGAAACGTGTTCAACACGAAAGTTGTAGATCTCGACGAGATCTACAACTTCGACGAGATCTACAACTTTCGTGTTGAACACTTTTCCTGAAATTATATGTACAATGCGTATTTCTGAAAGGCGCCAAATCTGGACATATTTCCAAAGTACGGCTTATATGCATTTTTAGGAAACGTGTTCAACACGAAAGTTGTAGATCTCATCAAGAGCTACAACTTTCGTGTTGAGTATTTTTCCTAAAATTGCATGTACAAGACGTATTTCGAAAAACGTGAAAAATAATGAGATTATGGTGCAACTGAGCTGCGGTTAACAATCGCCTAATATTTCTAATGCCCAACGCTACCAAAATTCTCGCGGCCAAAGATGTACATCGTTTTATCTTTCCACTGCTCCCCTTCGCCTCTCTTCCTCCTTTTCGATGTGATTTTACTTTGTCATTCTTTGTTTGAATAAGCATCCGGCCTTGATGGGGTCGTCGACCACCGCCTCAGCCGTCACTGTAGCGGAGAGGGCAGCAACAAGTCCGGCGGAGAAGATTTTAGCATCGAAGCTAACCGAGAGGATGGCAGTGCCGAAGCCGACAGAGAAGATGGCGTCCGACTTCGTGATGGGTGGTGCCTCAGCGGTGGTGGCAAAGAGCGCAGCGGCGCCCGTGGAGAGGGTCAAGCTCCTTCTGCAGAATCAGGGGGAGATGCTGAAGAGGGGGCATATAACAAAGCCATACAAAGGGATCAGCGATTGTTTCGTGAGGGTTCTCAGGAAGGAGGGAATTTTCTCCTTTTGGAGGGGGAATCAGGCCAATGTCATCCGTTATTTCCCCACCCAGGTATATTTCCAGAAAATTTACTTTTTTGTGTTGCACACCAGTTCTTTTTTACAGTAATACTATGATTTTGTTCCTTCACATCGTTTTTATGACAGTTTCATCTAATTTGTTTATCATCAACTTAAAAATATGACTTTTGAGATTTTTTTTTGAAAGCACCTAAGGAACATGTTTTTGAATGAAAATTGATCACTAGCACCTAAGATTGCTAGTGATTATGTTTGTGGTGATTTCATCGTGGTGAAATTCAAAAGTAAATTTAATTTTGAACTAGCTATTTGGTGCCTTAATTAAAATGGCATGACATGAAAGTTGTTGCTCCATACATCCATATTTACATTTTTTTTAGCCATAGTCACCGTCTCTATCAATGATCAAGAGAGGAGGATCCAACATCATCCACGCAAGTAATCAGAACCTAGTAAAGTTCAAATTATTGAACACAACATAGAAAACTATACATATGTGTTACATAAAGGGTAACATATAACTAAAGAAGGATACAAGGAACTAATTGTATTAAATCTCGCAAATTCTTCTCTTAAGGTCGAGATTTCAAGAGGAATTGAAAGGTCATTGCAATTTTAATTCCAAGGAGTTAGCCAATAAGGGATGTTGATCATCAACATATGATAATTGCCCTATCTTATAATTTTTGCCATCCCTATGATAGGATAATCTCTCATATTGTTATCTATCTCTTCATGTTTATACCAATTTTTTTTTTTATATGTATATAATTAGTATCTTGTTTTGGGGATTTATACCAATTTTGTTTTATATGTATATCGGGAGACTAGTGTCTCTGAGAATCAATTTGGATTCATGTCAACATGCCATGACAGTCAACCATGGAAGCTATACATCTTTTGTGGAGACTCATTGACAAATATCGAGAAAAAAAAATAAGACTTGGATATGCTATTTATCGATCTTGAGATTACTTATGATAGGGGTCCAAGACAGATCTTATGGAGAGTATTTGAAAAGAAGTGTGTAAATATATTATACATTGACAGAATTAAAAATATGTATACAAATTCAGTGACGAGGGTGAGTACATCTGGAGGATTAACACATGAATTTCCTATTGCTTTTGGCGTATATCAAGGTTCAGCTTTAAGCCCTTATCTCTCTACCCTTATCTTAGATGAGCTCATTGGACATATCCAACAAACAATATCTTAGTGTTTATTGTTTGCGGATGGTATCGTTTTGGTTGATCAGACGCGCGAGGCTGTAAACGCGAAACTTAAATCTTGGTGACAATTTAGAAAAGAAGGGTTTTAGGTTGAGCATGACTAAGAAGGAGTATATGGAGCTTAAATTTAGTAATGCAAGAAGGACGAACAACTTTGTTATTAAGTTGAGTGATCAAGATATTCCCGCAGTACTTTAAATATCTTGGATCGATGGTTCAAAAAGATGGTGTTGATAAAGATGTAATACATAAAATTCGAGCAGGTTGGTTGAAGTGGAGAGGCGCGTCGGGGACCTTATGTGATCGTAAAGTACCATTAAAACTTGAAGGCAAGTTTTACTGTGAGACTAGCAAATAATGAGAGTGTTTGGCTATTAGAGGCACCAATTGCAGAGAAGATGCGAGAATCTCGACTAAGATGGTTTGGACACGTACAAAGGAGATTATTAGAGGCACTTGTTAGACATTGTGAGAGTCTAGTCATTAGACATGTTAAACGAGGGAGGGGTAGACCAATAAAGACTTGGAATGAAACTATAAGGAAATATATGATGTACTTGTATTTGCGAGATTATGACAAAAGATAGGGCACAATGACAACAAAGGATTCATATAGACGACCCCACTATAGTGTGATAAAGGCTTCAGTGTTGTTGTATGTGTGTCCACACATCCACCTAAGCATTCACTACCCAACACTCAGAACCATAGAGCATCGCTGGTCTAATTGCAGTACGGTAAAACTTGCCCATAAGTTTTAATGGTACTTTGCGATCACATAAGATCCCTGACGTGCCTCTCCACTTTAACCCACTAGCTTGGATTCTATGTGTCACATCTTTATCAATACCTCCATTTTTTTGAACCATCGATCCAAGATATTTAAAACACTCACTATGAAAAATATCTTGATCACCTAACTTAATAATCAAGTCATCTATCTATTTTGCACTGTTAAATTTAAGCTCCATATACTTTGTCTTTGCCCTACTCAACCTAATACCCTTCTTTTCTAAGTGTCTCGACAAGATTCAAGTTTTGCGTTTACACCCTCGCGCGTCTCATTGACCAAAACAATGTCACCCGCAAACAATAAACAACATGATATTGATTGTTGGATATGTCTGGTGAGCTTATTTAAGATAAGGGAAAAAAGATAAGGGCTTAAAGCTGAACCTTGATGTAAGCCAATAATGATGGGGAATTCCTGTGTTAATCCACCAGATGTCCTCACCCTCATCACTGAATTTGTATACATTCCTTTGATTATGTCAATGTATGATACATTTACACCTTTATTTTCTAAGACTCCATAAGATCTCTCTTGGAACTCCATCATAAGCCTTCTCAAGATCGGTGAATATCATATGCAAATCTTGTTTTCTTTCTCGGTAGTTGTCAATGAGTCTCCTCAAGAGATGTATTGCTTTCATGGTTGACCGCCCTGACATGAATCCAAATTGATTTTCCGAGATGTTAGTCTCCTGTCTTACTCTTCTTTCTTTTACTCGTTCGCATAGTTTCATGGTATGACTTATCAATTTAATTCCTCTATAATAAACATAATTTTGTATATCTCTTTTGTTCGTATACAAGACACCAATATACTTTCTCTTCATTGACCGAACATCCTATTTGACTTCGGCATCTTATTGAAAAAATATGTAAGACAAAAATTCCTTCATTCCCTAGACATTTTCATACTTCGATGGGTATATCGTTTGACCCAGCCGTTTTTTTCATTTTTCATTTTCTTTACAACATCATTTACCTCTAATACTTGAATTTTACGATAAAATATTATGTTCATATACTCCTCCAATTTACTTAACTCTTCAAAGTTCAATTCATTGTCTTTTATTTCATTATAGAGTTGATAAAAATATCCTTTTCATTGCTCTTTAATATCCACATCATTCGTCAAAACTGCATCTGTTTCATCTTTTATGCATTTTACTTGACTTAGATCTCGTATTTCTTTCTCTAGCTCTAGAAATTTTATATATGTCATACTCTCCATCTTTGCTATCTAATCACTTATAAATTTTTTTGTAAGTGTGACTTCTTGTTTTACCTACTGCATGTTTAGCTTCTTTTTTGACGACTTTATACCTGACTAAGTTTTCATCATTTCTACAATCGTAGAGTGATTTATAGTTGACCCTCTTTGCCCTCACTTTGTTTTGCACTTTCTCTTTCCACCACTAAGATTCTTTATTTTGGGGCGCACTACCTTTTGATACTTCAGGTACGTTCTTTCCGATTACCCTTAAATGTTGAGATATAACTTCTCATGAGACATTAAGATCAACATAAGGATCATCAACTAGTAGTTCCATAATTATTGTCTTGAAAGCAATCTGATTTTCCATCTTCAAGTTCCACCACCGATTTTTTGGCAATATTTTCTTTTTATCATAAATTTATTATATTTAATTTGTACGTCTAACATCACCAACCTATGTTTTGTTGTCAAACGTTTTTATGGTATGACTTTGCAATCCTTACAAATCATTTTATCCATTTTACGAGTCATAAAATAATCAATTTGTGACTTATTAGGTTTGCTTTTAAACGTAATTAAATGTTATTCCCTTTTTATGAAAAACTTATTTGTCACAATTACCTCATGTGGTACGACAATGTTTAAAATAGTTCATCTTTTTTCATTTCTTTCTCCATATCGAAATCCTCCATGAACGACTGTATAATTTGCATTTTCCTTTCCTATGTGCCTATTTTATTCTTTTTATCTTTTTAAATTTTCTCCCTTTGTGTGATTTCCCTTACTAATCATCTAAGTCTTCACAAAATTGCACTTTAATAACTTCACTTAATTCTACTTATGGACACACATGACTCGATAAAATTAGGAATGAATGTATCAGGGATAAGACGAGTGGAATCAATTGCAGAGAAGGTGTGAGAAGCTCGACTAAGATGGTTTGGACACTTACAAAGGAGACCATTAGAGGCACATGTTAGGCGTTCTGAGAGTTTAGTCACTATGCATGTTAAACGGGGGAGGAGGTAGACCAATAAAGAGTTGGAATGATACTATAAGGAAAGGCATGATGTACTTAGGCATTAGTGAGATTATGGCTAAAGATAGGGCTCATGGCCGCAATGGATCCATATAGCCGACCCACTATTGTGGGTTAAAGGCTTGAGTATTGTTGTTGTTTGTTGTTATTCACATTCACTGCAATTAGATTAATTTTAGAAGCCTCTCCATAATCCTCTCGCCCTCCCTATTTCTAATCCTAGCCAATCATATAGTGGAGTTCTTCATTTAACAAATTCAGCCACCCTCCATATTCTCTCCCCGAGGCTAAGCCTTACCCCATCTCTCTCTTTAAAAGACCCTTTTCTCTCTCTCAAACTCCGTACCCAGAAAGATAAGAAAAGAAGGGAAGATATGGAGGAGTCTTTTAGCAAGACGTCCATATAGAGAAGAAGAAGAAACAGAAAGAAGCAAGCCAAAGGAGGTATGCTATGAATGCAAACTTTGGGATGTTAGGAGTTCAAAAAAAATTTGAGACTTGCAAAACAACTAATTCACGGATATTTGAGTAACAAAATGTTGTGAAAGGTGGAAGATTATTGTTTCTCAATAGTTTCACCTTTCGACGGTAAGCGTTATGTTTCTTTTCTCTTATCATGATAGTTAGGATCAAACAGACTATCATCTTTCAAGAAACATGGTATTATCATAGTCTAGTTAGAACCATTTTCTTTGCATATATATGGAAAAATTTGGACTCTCTGGATATCAATGCGAAATTAGAGATTTATTTATTAAACATTTAAATTTCATTCCGTGTGATTTGGGAGGTTAATAATTTGTGTTCGCGTGAAAAAGGCCTTCAAATAAGTTAGATATTTGTCGTTTGACACTTCATAAGTGCCTAAGTAGGGGTGTCAATTCGGGTTAGTGGGCCGAAGTTGAGCCAAAAATGACACGACTCAAATATACTCAACCTGAATTTAATCATTTTATTAAATAGTTGAATAACTTAACACAAACCCTACTTAAACATTTGAATAATGTTGGGTTATTCCAAGCATCACTCGACACGAAATCTGCAAAGGGACATGTTTTCAACATGCTATCTTGAAATAATCATGGTCATAAATATCAGATGTTGGCAAAATGTCAGATTGAGTTTTTAAATGTTAGAAGTCAGAGACATGTCAGAAATATTTTAAAATATTGGATTTTCTTATCTTATAAATAAAATGTTTTTATTCTTATGTATATTAAGTATAATTATTTGTTTTAAGAGGAAACAAATTAATGGAACAAATAAACGAACAATGAGTTATGCATGTTCTAAAATAAATTCAAAAAATACCAAAAGCAAAATATTATAACTAATACAAAGCAGTACATTTTAAAATATATTTAGTATTATATAAGAATTTTATTTTGTTAGAACTCAGTTTTATAGTAAATAAAGAAGATTTAAAAATTAAATATCCTTGATTGATTATAAACTTTTTCATACTTAATAAGTTTATGTTAAAATCATGTAAATAACAACTAATAAAAGTATCCAAAGTGTCGTTCGACACTTCATAAGTGTCCATGTAGGGGTGTCAATTCGGGTTAGTGGGCTGAGGCTGAGCCAAAAATGACACGACTCAAATATACTCAACCTGAATTTAACCATTTTATTAAATAGTTGAATATCTTAACACAAGCCCGACTTAAATAATTGAGTAGTGTTGGGTTATTCCGAGCATCACTCGACACGAAATGTGCAAAGGGACCTGATTTCAACATGCTAACTTGAAATAATCAATGGTCATAAATGTCAGATGCTGGCAAGATGTCAGATTGAGTTTTTAAATGTCAGAAGTCACATGTCAGAGATATTTTAAAATATCGGATTTTCATATCTTAGAAATAAATTTTTTATGTTTATGTATATTAAGAATAAATATATGTTTTACAAGAAAAAATTAACATAACAAATAAACGAACAATGCGTTATGTATATCCTAAAATAAATTCAAAAAATATCCAAAGTAAAATATAATAACCAGTACAAATCAGTAAAATGTAAAATATATTTAATATTATATAAGCATTTTATTTTGTTAGAACTATGTTTTATAGCAAATAAAGAAGATTTAAAAATTAAATATTCTTATTTATTATTAGCCTTTTCATATTTAATAAGTTTATGTGAAAATCATATAAATAACAACTAATAAAAGTATCCAAAGTGTCGTTCGACACTTCATAAGTGTCCAAGTAGGGGTGTCAATTCGTGTTAGTGTGTTGAGGCTGAGCCAAAAATGACACGACTCAAATATAATCAACCTGAATTTAACCATTTTATTAAATAGTTGAATATCTTAACACAAACCCGACTTAAATAATTGAGTAGTGTTGGGTTATTCCGAGCATCACTCGACACTAAATGTGCAAAGGGACCTGATTTCAACATGCTAACTTGAAATAATCATGGTCATAACTACAGATGTTGGCAAGATGTCGGATTGAGTTTTTAAATGTCAGAAGTCATAGATATGTCAGAGATATTTTTAAATATCGGATTTTCATATCTTAGAAATAAAATTTTTTATGTTTATGTATATTAAGTATAATTATATGTTTTACAAGGAAAAAATTAACATAATAAATAAACGAACAATGCGTTATGTATATCCTCAAATAAATTCGAAAAATATCCAAAGTAAAATATAATAACCAGTACAAAACAGTACAATGTAAAATATATTTAATATTATATAAGAATTTTATTTTGTTAGAACTATATTTTATAGCAAATAAAGAAGATTTAAAAATTAAATATTCTTATTTATTATTAGCCTTTTCATATTTAATAAGTTTATGTGAAAATCATATAAATAACAACTAATAAGAAAAATATATACACATTAAATAAGAAAAATATAGCGTGAAATAATTATAAAAAATTAATTATAAGAATAACATATTAAAGAACAAAACAATAAGTCTAATTTATTAAACATATACTATAAAGTATATATATATATCTATACTATATTAAAAGAAAAAAAACACCCTTTGGTTAAACATTCAGTTTCCTATTTTACCCATCTCTATTAAAAAAAATTCAATTTTAAAAATTATTTGTTTTCTCTTTTATTTTAAAAAATTCTCATATAAACAATGTCATCTACCTACAATAAAAAATGTGTTCTCCCCACCGCTCGCAAACCCCCATAAATATCGCAAAATTGAGCGACGAGCAAAATATAACACTTAGGGGTTTGCGAGAAGAGGGAGCGTCGTCGCGCTGAGACAATATCGTGGCCGAGATAATGTCGTGCAGGGCTTGGGGACCCATATGCACTAATGCATTTGAGGTACTGTCACAATTGGCCGTAGGGGCGGAGCCTTGTGTCAGTCACTCGTATATATATACAATACTATATATATAAACAAGTATCGAGAATCGTTGCGATTGCACGGTTTAACATCTGAGACCCTCCAAGATAATATCAGTCGTTGGATCAAGAGAAGAGGCGGTCTGTACACAACGAAATTGAAAAATCCTCCTATATCAGGATAAAAATCCCGATCGTTGTTTACGGAGTGAGCCTTGCTCGCATTTTTGCTCTACTGTAGGCGGCGGAGACGCCGACGGCCTACCAAGAAACCACCGGCACGGTCGCCGGACCCCGGCGAACCCCCTGGGGGTAGTTCCGCGGCGCTCCGGCAGGGCCACCACGGCGGTGGCCCTGACCATGAGGCCCAGAACTGGGTCTCACAGGCAGGTCCATTGCTGGCGGTGGCCTACCCGCTCGCAGCCGGACAACCCTCGGGGGGTTCGCCGACGGCTGGCGAACCCACCAGTGTAGGCCGGGCAAGCCGCCGACGGCTCTGTCTTCGGCGGAGGCGTTAATCGCAACGCTCGCGCTGTTCTGGATTTCACAGTTAGGGCCTTGCCCGGTCGCCGCCGGACAACTCCCGGCGGGGGCGGCGTATCATTTGAGGTCAGGCGGAGAGGGAGAGGTGGATGAGGGAGGTGGGATGCAGACGGAGGAAAAATAAAATTAAAAACTTTATACTATAGGCCAAAAATTTAAATCACTATATAATTATATATAAAAATTAATTTTAAAAAATAATAAAACATGTGAAAAAAAATCTGAAAACAATATATAATAATTTTAAATATATATAAAAAAATTACATAAATGAAAAATAATATTTAGAATATTAATAAAATAACCGGGACGGGCGAACCCGCTGGGGGGGGGGGGTGCGAAGCTCGCGAAACCCGCAACTGGTGGGATACTGTCGCTCGTGGCACTAGGTCCCCCTGTGCACTGTCACTCGTGTATATATCTTTACCATATATAAAGAAATACTGTGGTCTGCGAATATCATGAGTTTAAAATTGTACAAACCGTCAGATCATGAGTTCATAATTCAACAACCGTCTGATCGAGCACAATAAAATCATTTCATCTCTCCAAATTTTAGTAGGTCTTCTAAATCTACTAATAGGGTATCCTAAACCTATGTAAAATTACGATTTTGTCCATATAACTTTTAAAATTTTTGGGGGTTGAATGTTAAAATTATATTTTAATTTAAACGCAGCAATCGGTTTCGATCCCAGGACCTCAAGTACAAGAGAAACAACTCAATCCAATGAGACAAGGAGTCAACTGTGATAATAGTTCAAATAATTTATACTTATATTGTTATATTTATGTATTTATATAAAAAATTATATAAATATAGGTATAATATAATTCATTATTACATATAAATATACTATATATAATAATAATTATATATATTATTCAATATATATGTACATTTATAATTATAATTTTATATTTTGTTATTTATAAAATTATATTTATATCTTTTTCTTAAATTATCGTCGTGGGCGGGCGAAGTCCGCCGGGGGCGGGCCGGGTACAGTTGCGCGAGGTCGTAATGATGGGTCAAGTACAGTCGCGCGGGGCCGTAGGGGCGGGTCGGGTACAGTTGCGCGAGGTCGTTGTGGTGGGCCGAGTACAGTCGCGCGGGGCCGTAGGGGTGCGCCGGGTACTGTTGCGATTGGCAGTAGGGGCGGAGCCCCGTGTCGGGCACTCGTATATATATATATATATATATATATATATATATATATATATATATATATATATATATATATATATATATATATATATATATATATATATATAGCAGTCGTGCACGGGGGACCCCGTGCGAGGGAGGCGACATTCGGCGAGGGAGGCAACATTCGACGAGGGCTCAGTCCTGCACGGGGGACCCCGTGCGAGGGATGCGACATTCGGCGAGGGCGGCAACATTCGGCGAGCGCTCAGTCCTGCACGGGGGACCCCGTGCGAGGGAGGCGACATTCAGCTAGGGCGGCAGCATTCGACGAGGGCGGCGACAGTCGGCGATGGCGGCGGAAGTCGTCGGGGGCAGCGACATTCGGCGGGGGCGTCGACATTCGGCCGGGGCGTCGACATTCGGCGGGGCGGCGGCATTCGGCGGGGGCGGCGGCATTCGGCGGGGGCGGCGACATTCGGCGGGGGGGGGGGGGGGGGGGGGGGGGCGGACACATCCGGCGGGGGGCGGACACATTCGGCGGGGGTGGTCTCATTCGGCGGGGGCGGACACATTCGGCGGGGACGGTCTCATACAAATGGAGAGCATGATAATATGCATCTACAATGAGTTCTTTTGTGCTCAAATTTCTACACCCGGCTTTCTCGTAAATTTCTATAGAGAGGGTTTGAAAATATGTGGAGAGTTTTAAATGGAGAACATTAAAAAGAAATTAGGAGAGGGGAAAATACAAAAACAGTTAAAATAATCTCATTTTGCTCTCATGAGAAATATGATTTTTATGATCGGCTTATAAAATTTAATCAACTCCACCAAAAATCATCTCCAACATGAAGTTTTTAGAAAAGAAAATCTAAACATGAAGTTTTTAAAGAAGAGGACTGAAGGAAATGCACCTTGAGAAAATTACAGAACCTTGAAATGTTCAGTGGAGTTGCAGAAACTGCAAAACTACAGAACCTTGAAAAATTTTAGGGAATACATTTTTTCTTTTGAATTATGAAGTGGATGACAGAACTACATAACTATGAGAATAAAGGAATCATATCTGCGTTGGAATAACTGACCGAAAGAGGGGAGAAGAGCGAGAAACTGGCTGGAGAAGAGAGTTCGAACTTATCGAAGTATAACACTCGTCAATCCTCATTTACTGTGGGAGAACGACTGCGAAAAACTGGACGGAGAAGAGAGTTAAAACCTGCTGCAACACCTCGGTGATCCAACAAGGGTGCTTCTTTGACCTAAGCAGAGGTTTCTGCCGTAAGCGAAAGGGGACAATTAGAGATGCGAATGCAGCTATGCTGGAATGGGAAACTCATACCTGCGAAGCTATGGTAGTGTCGGACGGGTTTGCGAGGGGGGAGGCTGCGACAAATTTAAGATAAAGCAGATGTCAAAGAGCCGCCGAGATGAATGGACTTGAGGGAAAGCATGTGGGAAATTGGAGAAGACCAAAAACCCCATGATTTTTGAAGAAAAGGAGTGTTTATAAGGAGTGTTTTTGGGAGGCTGAATGTTACACCAAGCTTTCTTCTCTTCCCTTATAGTATATATATATATATATATATATATATATATATATATGATTTAGACATAATATGCTAGACTTATAACATAACATACAATAAAATAGCGGGCGATATGCTCAAAACACGTGTCGGCCGTTATATCGGAATAAAGCAGATATGTCAGCCTATATTTTACATAAAGACAATTAAATTTTTTAGAAAAAATTTGTCGTTTTACCCTCAAAAAGACATGTCGGCAAACAAATCGGAGGACATTTAAAGCAAAACAAAGAATTACTTTTAGGAATGATTTAATTGAATACAAAATCACGTATTGTATTGGTAATATTGGGTTTTGACCTGAACCAAATCTAAATGAGACCCAATTTTTTTCATTTCTCAAGACTGCCAAATTGCATCCTACATTTGTTGATTCAGCCAAAATTTCTTTTTTTGGTTTGAGTGTAGTTATGTTGTGGGGTTCAATATTGACACATATGCTCAATCATTCAGGTCATGGTCATTGCCTTCCATTTAGTCATGCATTGCTCTATACTTACCAAGTTTGATCCACTCTCTTACAACAACACTCAAACCTTTATACCACCATAGTGGGGTCGGCTATATTGATCCTACTGTAACACCTCAAATTTATTAAGGCAGGAAATGGCTCTTTGGAGGTTATCGCCCGGCGGTAGCTAGTTACTGCGCGGCGGTAGCTCCAGGTTTAGCGTCAACAACGTTGAGAGCGTTGAGAGCGTTGAGTCAACTCAACGCTGAACTTACCACGTGGCGGAAAGTTATTACCGCGCGACGGAAAGTTATTACCGCACGGCGGTAGTTGGAGAATTAAACTGGCAGAGCTCTCGGGAAACTATCACCCGACGATAATGTTATAGCTGGCGATAGCCGGGTCAATTTAATTGATGAGGCTCTCGGGATTCTACTGCGTGGCGATAGCGACAGTTGTTGTGTCGTAACTAACGTCGGCTATCGCGCTGCGTTAGCATCCTATCGCGCAACGGTAGTGAAACCGTATCGACGTGGCCACGTGTCGGCCTGTGATTGGAGGGCCTGTGCGGTTATACACAAAACGAGACGGTACCGCGCTACGGTAGCTAGTTACCGCGCGGCGGTAGCTAGTTACCGCTCGGCGGAAGCTAGTTACCGCGCGACGGTAGCTTTATTTATATGCCCGGTGCGGCCGTTTCTTCTTCATTATTTTGGAGTTGGAGATCTTGACCTAGTTTTCTGGAGGAGCAACAGCGCCCGGAAGGCTGGACTTACCGCGTGGCGGAAAGTTATTACCGTGCGGCGGAAAGTTATTACCGTGCGGCGGAAAGTTATTACCGCGCGGCGGAAAGTTATTACCGCGCGGCGGATAGTTATTACCGCGCGGCGGTAGATGGGGAATTAAACTGCCAGAACTCTCGGGAAGCTATCGCCCGACGATAGGGTTATCGCTCGCGATAGCTGGGTCAATTTAATTGATGATGCTCTCGGGATTCTACCGCGCGGCGGTAGCATTTAGCGCGCGACGATAGCGGCAGTTGTCGTGTCGTAACCGACGTCGGCTATCGCACAACGTTAGCATCCTATCGCGCAACGATAGTGAAACCGTATCGGCGTGGCCATGTGTCGGCCTGTGATTGGAGGGCTTGGACGGTTATACGCGAAACGAGGAGGTACCACGCGGCGATAGCTTTATTTATATTCCTGGTTCGACCGTTTCTTCTTCATTATTCTGGAGTTGGAGATCTTGGCCTATTTTTCTGGAGGAGCAACAACGCCGGGAAGGAGGGTTCTTGCCGCCGTTCGTGTTTCGGGTCTCAGATTCGAAAGGCGAGTTCAGATTTACGGAGGCCAGGTCGGAGCGGTCGTTTTCAACCGTCTAGATTTCTCCCATGGCGCCAAAACGTACATCAAGGGTAACGATCATATTCCTTGAACATGTGAAGTCCTTTTTGATGGGGAACCATCAGATGCACCTGGAGGAGTTCGCCGCAAGGCGGGGCCCACATACATGTATTCGCGCAAGAAGACTTGATCGGATCGCCGATCGGACTCTGCAGTTGCGTCCGAGACGTCGCCGCGAGTCAAAAAACTATATTATTTTATTTTTTTGGAGTTTGTTTTGATGTATTTTAAGGGGCTAACCCACCAACCAATCATAGCCGTTGATGGAGATGCCCTAACTTGTCTTTTATTATAAATAGGAGTGTTAGAGGCTGATTTGAGTCATTGTTGGATTTGGAGAAAGAGTTTCCCGGATTCCAGCGATCCCTCCCCGGTACCGACGCCGTGGAATTCTAGGTGACGACTCCTAGACCGCCAAACTTCCCCCAAGGTAACCCCTACTGTACAACCTCGGGCTCGCGAGAGGTCCTCAAAGCGCGAATAGTCGAAGCGGGCGAGAGGAATTGATGGGCGAGTGGGACCATGGGGTCCACTCGCAGGTGGCGAGACAAGTGGCCTCTGCAGTAGGCGAGACGCCCCTCCTAGGGGGGCGAGAAGACCTTTTACCGCGAGAAGACCTCATAGCAAAGGATATCGGCGAGACGAGCAGGAAGGCCCATCTCGCCTCCAGGTGTTCCCCCACTCGCCGCACAGAAAGGAGACTGTTTTCACATTTCTACCCCCAAGGGGATTTTACTCTTCTACCCCGGGTAATTTTACCCTTTTGCCCTTGGTAGTCTGCGTATAGCTCCTCAGAACAACGGAGTTTGGCTGTTGGCAGACCCAACCAGGGGTACTCTGGTAATTTCAGGACAACTCAGTATGGTTATTTGCAGATCCAACTCAGAAAACTATAAATAGACCTATAGGGGTTCTTCAGAAGCACACGGACTTTGGCCCGAGACTTGAGAGGATTTTTCTGTGCTTTCTGAGGAGCTCCAAGCCCAGCTTTTGGCTTTGGAGGGGAAGCTCTCAGAGATCTTCCGGGTAAGCGGTGGGACCTCCCTGCTGAGGCTTTGAGTCAGTTTCTAGTCCTTCACGACCAGTCGGAGGTCGGAGCTTGGGACGAGTAGGTGTTGCCTACGCCCCTATTTTTCGAACTTTTGTCGAAGTCAGATTTTGGCTTCAACAGTTTTGGTGCGGTGAGCGTGGAAGGTATCCGATACAAGAAAAGCTTGAGTTTAGGCCTATGTCAGGAGGTGAAGGCGAAGGATCTGGTTCAGGAGGTTCCCCCTCCCGGGGAGAGGAGGTAACAAGGAAGATGCTGGATGACTTCAGGCGAGAGGTCCTGCAGACCATCAGCTTGTCCTTCTCGGCCAGAAGCGAGTAGACAACACCTCAGGTTCCGATAGAGGAGATCCCGCTCTTGGGCGAGAACGCTCCTGGACAGCGCCCGGGGAAGGAGGTCCCGACGGAGGCTGACGAGAGGGACGTGGCGGCGAGAGAGCTCTTCCCAGGCCAGCGTCCCGGGAAGGAGATTCCGACAGAAGTTGGCGAGAGGGAGGCTGCTGTGCGAGAACTCTTCCCTGGGCATGGTCTCGCAGATTGGGCCAGCCAGCCGAGGCCGCGAGACGTGCCCTCTTGGCAGGCAGGTGGCGAGAGCCCATTCAGTGAGCTCATCATCTCTGCTCCGGTGCCGGAGGGGTTCCGGGTGCCCGACATGTCCTACTACTCGGGGAAGGATGACCCTGTACAACACGTACAGTGGTTTGAAGATGTTGTTTCGATAAGGCAGATGACAGATGCCTTCAAGTGTTGGCTGTTTGCCATCACATTGAAGGAGAAGGCACGGGACTGGTTCCACCAGTTGCCGGCGAGGTCGATCTACTGTTTCGAAGATCTGCGAAGAAGTTTCCTGTTGAGGTTCTCAACATCGAAGAAGCGCAAGGAGGCGGAATGCCTGTTTGCGGTGAGGCAGAAGCAGGACGAGACGTTGGGACATTATGTGGATCGGTTTCAGGAAGAGGTCCTCCTGGTACAGGAGGTCCCAGGGTATACGCTGATGCTCGCGTTTACTTTGGGACTGAGGCCGGGTTTCTTTAGCATGGAGTTGAAGAGAGTGCCCCCCTTTCTCTTTTGAGGAGCTCATGGAGAGGGCGACAAAGGAGACAGACTTTGAGAGGGCCAATCCGGCGTTTGCAAGGAAGCTGACCAGGTTGGCGGCGGATGATGTGAAGGAGCCGGAATCAGGAAGACGGAGGGAGCAAAGAGAAGAGAGAAGGGGAGAAGAGCCCCGATGACAGGGGTAGTAGGGACTGCATCAAGGACGGGGGGCCCGGGAGCCGAACAACCGTTTAGGTTGGAGGCCTCAGGAGGGTCGCCCCTAGGAGCTAGGAGGAGGCTTTCAGGGAAGAGATAACTTCCGCGAGCCGAGTAGGTACGATCAGCCGGCTGGAGGCAGGGGGCGAGGGATTGCTTCCAGCAACAGCAAGAGGCAATGGAGATCGGTCGAGGTAGAGGAGGAAGAAGAGGAGCTCGGGGAGGAGCTGGAAGGAGAGATGGTGGAGAAGAAAGAAGGGGCAGGGTGGCGTTGCTTTTCTGTGACTTCCATCAGGAGGAGGGTCACCCAACCGCCACTGCCCAGAGTTCTTAGAAGTGAGAGAAGCCAGGAGGGTGAGGAGGCAGGAGCCGCCGGTAAGGATTGTGGAAGTGCAGCAGGGGGGGCGGAGGATAGATGCGAGGACCGGGTGGATGTAGGAACCCGGGGAGGGATCAGGGTGATCCACAGAGGAGTTGGGATCGAGGCAGCTCGTAAGGGGAGCCTCCAGACCATGTACTGAAGGGGGGTAGCCTCGACCTCCCAGGCTCCGCCCCCGAAAGAAAAAAATTACCTTTTCTTCAGAGGATATGCCGGATTATTAAGACCCGTTCTGCGACGCCTTGGTGATCTAGACGGCGGTAGAAAACTTCACGGTCTCCAAGATCCTAGTGGACAACGGGAGCTCCGTAAATGTAATCTTCAAGAAGGCTTTCGATGAGATGCAGGTAGAGATCAGGAGGGTCATAACTTCGGATGGGCCGTTGTTCGGTTTCTCGGGAGAGAGGAAAGAAGTAGAAGGAGGAGTAGGGCTGCATATGAAGTTGGGGGGCGTGTCACGGAACTACAAGTTCGTGATCGTGGACGCCTCGAGTAGCTATGGCGCCATCTTTGGGCGTCCCCTCATCAGCGCCTTTCGCTGCGTCCCCTCCTCTTTTCATCAATGCCTCAAGTTCAACAATGGAAGGGTGCAGGTTAGGGTTAGAGGAGACCCGAAGGTGGCAAGCCAGTGCTACGTTACGACAGTCAACACCATATCATGGATGACAGAGGCGGAGGAGTTGGAGAAGGAGATGACGGCGCATGAAGAGGTTGTCAGAGAGGAGGAGATGAGCCTAGAGGAGGCGAGGAAGGAGATTGAGGAGGTTGATGGGGAGGAGATTGAAGAGGAGCAGAGGGGAAGAGGCGTGCAGGAGGTCCAGAGGAACGGAGAGTTGGAGCGCAAGAAGTTCGGCAGGTAGAAGTGGAAGGAAGAGGAAGTGAGAGGGAGGCCCAGAGAGTCGTAGAGGTTGAGCAGGAGCAGAGGGAGAGCCTCGAGGAGGCGATGGAAGTTGAGGAAGAAGGAAGGGAGGAGATTGGACAAGAAGAGGAGGCAAGGGCCGGCTGGGAGCGGTCGCGGCTGGAGCCGGCGGAGGAAGTGGTGGAGATGGAAGTCTTCACCAGCACCGGACAGGTGCAAAAGGTGCGGATCAGCGGGGGGGCTGAGCCCCGAGGACCAGGAGCGAGTGCGGGCTTGCATCCAGAGCAACGTCGACATCGCGTAGAGCGCAACTGACATGCCGGGCATCGATGCGGATGTGGCTTGCCGCCGCCTGAACCTGGATCCCAGGGCGCGCCCCATACGCCAGAAGATGAGGACCATCGCAACCAAGCTGGAAGAGTCAATCCGCGAGGAGGTCAAGAAGCTTCTGGAGGCCAGCTTCATCTCGGAGATCCAGTATCCAGGCTGAGTCTCCAACGTGGTAATGGTGAAGAAGGGGGGGGGGGAAGTGACGCATGTGTATTGTTTTTTCTCTTTTAAATAAATCATGCCCCAAAGATTGCTACCCCCTGCCTCGAATCGACGCGCTGGTTGATTCAGCCGTTGGTTTTTTCAATTATGAGTTTTTTGGATGTTTTTTCAGGTTACCATCAGATCCGAATGCACCCTCCCGACGTCAAGAACGTCTCCTTCATCACAAGGGAGGGATGCTTCAGTTATAAGATGATGCCCATTGGGTTAAAAAACGCAGGGGCTACATACCAGCGCATGATGGATTGAGTCTTACAGGGCCAGAGCGGGAGGAATCTGGAGGTCTATGTTGATGACCTGATGGTCAAGAGTAAATGTGTGGACTCGCATCTCCGAGACCTGCAGGAGACGTTCGCCACCTTGCGGAGGTTCAAAGTGAGGCTGAACCCCTCAAAGTGCGTTTTTGGGGCAAGCTGTGGGAAGTTCCTCGGGCATCTCCTGACCCCGGCGGGGGTGGAACCCAACCCAGATAAGGTGAAGGCCATCCTAGAGCTAGAGTCACCACGCAATGCTAAGGAGGTCCAGCTCTTGACAGGCAAGTTGGCCGGCCTAAGTAGATTCCTCTCTAGGTCGGGAGAGAAATGCTAATCATTCTTCATGGTGCTGCAGGGTAACCAAAGGTTCGAGTGGACCGCCGAATGCAAAGAAGCTTTTCAAGGGCTGAAGAAGCAGCTCTCCCTGGCTCCTCTACTCCAAAGCTCGAAGGAGGGGGAGGAATTGGCCTTGTATCTTGGAGTGGGAGCAGAGGCGGTGAGCTCTGTTCTGGTTAAGGAAGAAGGTAGGAAGCAGCTGCCAATCTACTATGTAAGCAGGATCCTAAAGAAGGCGGAGCTTCGCTACCCTATCTTAGAAAAGCTGGCATACGCCTTGATCATTTCGGCCAGGAAGCTCCGACCATATTTCCAAGCGCATTCCATCAGGGTGTTGACAGATCATCCCCTCTGTAAGATTTTTGAGGGAGTGGAGCACTCGGGTAGACTGGCCAAGTGGTCTATCGAGTTGATTGAATTCGATATCTCGTTCGTACCAAGGCTCTCCATCAAGGCACAAGTAGTGACCGACTTCTTGGCAGACTACGTTGTGGAGGTCGGGGCCGAGGAGTCGCGGCCGCAGGAGGTATGGAAGATGACGGTTGATGGAGTCTCGGGAAAGCACTCCCTCGGAGCGGGGGTGGTATTGACAAGTCCTCAATGGGTCACCATAGAGCAGGCAGTGGTCTTGCACATTCCTGCAACTAACAACCAAGCAGAGTACGAGGCTGTGATAGCCGACCTTCATTTGACAAAAGAGCTTGAGATCCAGGATGTGGAGGCTTTCACGGACTCATTGGTGGTGGCATCGCAGATCCGAGGTTAGTTCGAAGTTCGGGAACCCACCCTTGTGAGGTACTTGTCCAAGGTGAGGGCGATCATCGGGGGGTTCCAGACGTTCTCCATCCAACACGTTCCCAGAGAAGAGAGTACAGCAGCCGATCAGCTGGCTAAGTTTGGACCTCGGGGAGGCGGAACCTTGACGGATCTGTTTCATCCAGCGATCGAGGAAGGGGAGCTCATGGAAGTAGATCGGCGACCCTCATGCGTGGATCCCTTCGTGACCTTCTTCGTCACAGGCAACCTCCCTGAGGGGATCAAGGAAGCAAAGAACTTTCGGCATAAGACGGCCCACTATCTCATGCATGAAGGAAGTCTACATCAGAAGATGCTTTCGGGTCTTCTGGCACGATGTGTGACGAAAGAGGAGACCTGACGGATTCTGGAGGAGGTGCACTCTGGGGAATGTGGAAGCCATTCCGGAGGTAGGACGTTGGAAGCAAGGGTGGTCAAGCATGGGTACTTCTGTCCCACCCTGAGGAAGGATGTTGTGGAGTTTGCAAGGAGGTTCCAAAAATGCCAGCTCTACGCCCTCTCCAGCTCCATGCAGCTCAGAGGCTCCGAAGCATCACAGCACCGTGGCCGTTTGCTATCTGGGGGATGGATCTAGTTGGGCCTTTCCCTCCGGCTAGTGGTCAAAAGAGGTTCCTCCTGGTTATGATCGACTACTTCTCTAAGTGACTGGAGGTTAAGACGCTCGCCAAAGTCATCTCCCAAGTCATCAGGAACTTCGTTTGGGGAGAGGTCATCTGCAGGCACGGGCTGCCTCAGGCCATTGTTACGGACAATGGTCCTCAATTTGCAAGTGAGGAGTTCATAAGTTTCTGCACACAGCTGGGCATCGACCTCCGGTTTGCCTCCGTCCACCACCCCAGGAGCAACGGCCAGGTGGAGGCGGCTAACAAAATCACCGTGAACCTGCTAAAGAAAAAGGTGAAGAACTTGAGGGGGAGTTGGGTGGAACAACTCCCCTCAGTTTTGTGGGCCTTGCGGACAACTCCGAACACAGCCACCGGCGAGACCCCCTTCAAACTTTTCCATGGGTGTGAGACGGTCCTGCCTGTGGAATTTGATGTCCGATCCCCACGAGTTGTGGCTGCAGGTGATGGAGACGAGGCTTGGAGGCTGGAAAATGAAGGAGGCTTACGCCTCTCACTGGACATGATGGAAGAGCTGCGCGACGTAGCAGCTATCAGGCAGGAAGAGGTCAAACGACGGATGGCAAGATACTTCGACAAGCATATCATGATCATACAATTTGCGGAAAGAGATCTGATGCTAAAGAAAGTTGATGCTGCGGGAAGGTCCGCCCCCGTGGGCAAGCTCAACCCAAATTGGGAAGGGCCTTATATTGTTGAGAAGGTCCTGAGAACAGGAGGTTACCACCTCCAAGATGTGGAGGGTAGGACCATGAGCCACACCTGGAGTGGCGATGAATTGAAGCGCTTCTACCCATGAGAAGGGAGGGCAAAAGTTGTATATTCAAATCAAGTTCATTATAATAAATTTCTCAAATTACTTCTTGTCTTTATTTACTATGAAATTCTAATGGCAGAAAGATGTTTCCTTGGTTCTGCACTACCCCGAGCGCGGCTCGGCCCCAGGTAGACCCGCTGCGCAGGCTCTCATTAGCTGGCAGGTCCGAAGGCTCGCCTGTGGGGGAGAGGTCTGGTCCTTGGTAGAGGTCATGTCCTTCACGACCAGTCGGAGGTCGGAGCTTGAGACGAGTAGGTGTTGGCTACGCCCCTATTTTTCGAACTTTTGTCGAAGTCAGATTTTGGCTTCAACAGTTTTGGTGCGGTGAGCGTGGAAGGTATCCGATACAAGAAAAGCTTGAGTTTAGTCCTATGGCAGGAGGCGAAGGCGAAGGATATGGTTCAGGAGGTTCCCCCTCCCGGGGAGAGGAGGCAACAAGAAAGATGCTGGATGACTTCAGGCGAGAGGTCCTGCAGACCATCAGCTTGTCCTTCTCGGCCAGAAGCGAGTGAGCAACACCTCAGGTTCCGATAGAGGAGATCCCGCTCTTGGGCGAGAACGCCCCTGGACAGGCCCGGGGAAGGAGTTCCCGGCGGAGGCTGGCGAGAGGGACGTGGCGGCGAGAGAGCTCTTCCCAGGCCAGCGTCCCGGGAAGGAGATTCCGACAGAAGTTGGCGAGAGGGAGGCTGCTGTGCGAGAACTCTTCACTGGGCATGGTCTCGCAGATTGTGCCAGCCAGCCGAGGCCGCGAGACGTGCCCTCTTGGCAGGCAGGTGGCGAGAGCCCATTCAGTGAGCTCATCATCTCGGCTCCGGTGCCGGAGGGGTTCCGGGTGCCCCACATGTCCTACTACTCGGGGAAGGATGACCCTGTACAACACGTACAGTGGTTTGAAGATGTTGTTTCGATAAGGCAGATGACAGATGCCTAGTGTTGGCTGTTTGCCATCACATTGAAGGAGAAGGCACGTGACTGGTTCCACCAGTTGCCGGCGAGGTTGATCTACTGTTTCGAAGATCTGCGAAGAAGTTTCCTGTTGAGGTTCTCAACATCGAAGAAGCGCAAGAAGGAGGAGAAATGCCTGTTTGCGGTGAGGCAGAAGCAGGACGAGACGTTGGGACATTATGTGGATCGGTTTCAGGAAGAGGTCCTCCTTGTCCAGGAGGTCCCAGGGTATACGCTGATGCTCGCGTTTACTTTGGGACTGAGGCCGAGTTTCTTTAGCATGAAGTTGAAGAGAGTGCCCCCCTTTCTCTTTTGAGGAGCTCATGGAGAGGGCGACAAAGGAGACAGACTTTGAGAGGGCCAATCCGGCGTTTGCAAGGAAGCTGACCAGGTTGGCGGAGGATGATGTGAAGGAGCCGGAATCAGGAAGACGGAGGGAGCAAAGAGAAGAGAGAAGGAGAGAAGAGCCCCGAGGACAGGGGTAGCAGGGACTGCATCAAGGACGGGGGGCCCGGGAGCCGAACAACCGTTTAGGTTGGAGGTCTCAGGAGGGTCGCCCCTAGGAGCTAGGAGGAGGCTTTCAGGGAAGAGATAACTTCCGCGAGCCGAGTAGGTACGATCAGCCGGCATGGAGGCAGGGGGCGAGGGATTGCTTCCAGCAACAGCAAGAGGCAATGGAGATCGGTCGAGGTAGAGGAGGAAGAAGAGGAGCTCGGGGAGGAGCTGGAAGGAGAGATGGTGGAGAAGAAAGAAGGGGCAGGGTGCCGTTGCTTTTCTGTGACTTCCATCAGGAGGAGGGTCACCCAACCGCCACCTGCCCAGAGTTCTTAGAAGTGAGAGAAGCCAGGAGGGTGAGGAGGCAGGAGCCGCCGGTAAGGATCGTGGAAGTGCAGCAGGGGGAGACGGAGGATAGATGCGAGGACCGGGTGGATGTAGGAACCCGGGGAGGGATCAGGGTGATCCACAGAGGAGTTGGGATCGAGGCAGCTCGTAAGGGGAGCCTCCAGACCATGTACTGAAGGGGGGTAGCCTCGACCTCCCAGGCTCCGCCCCCGAAAGAAAAAATTACCTTTTCTTCAGAGGATATGCCGGATTATGAAGACCCGTTCTGCGACGCCTTGGTGATCTAGACGGCGGTAGAAAACTTCACGGTCTCCAAGATCATAGTGGACAACGGGAGCTCCGTAAATGTAATCTTCAAGAAGGCTTTCGATGAGATGCAGGTAGAGATCAAGAGGGTCATAGCTTCGGATGGGTCGTTGTTCGGTTTCTCGGGAGAGAGGAAAGAAGTAGGAGTAGGGCTGCATGTGAAGTTGGGGGGCGTGTCACGGAACTACAGGTTCGTGATCGTGGACGCCTCGAGTAGCTATAACGCCATCTTTGGGCGTCCCCTCATCAGCGGCTTTCGCTGCGTCCCCTCCTCTTTTCATCAATGCCTCAAGTTCAACAATGGAAGGGTGCAGGTTAGGGTTAGAGGAGACCCAAAGGTGGCAAGGCAGTGCTACGTTACGACAGTCAACACCATATCATGGATGACAGAGGCGGATGAGTTGGAGAAGGAGATGACGACGCATGAAGAGGTTGTCAGAGAGGAGGAGATGAGCCTAGAGGAGGCGAGGAAGGAGACTGAGGAGGTTGATGGGGAGGAGATTGAAGAGGAGCAGAGGGGAAGAGACGTGCAGGAGGTCCAGAGGAACGGAGAGTTGGAGTCGCAAGAAGTTCGGCAGGTAGAAGTGGAAGGAAGAGGAAGTGAGAGGGAGGCCCAGAGAGTCGTAGAGGTTGAGCAGGAGCAGAGGGAGAGCCTCGAGGAGGCGATGGAAGTTGAGGAAGAAGGAAGGGAGGAGATTGGACAAGAAGAGGAGGCAAGGGACGGCTGGGAGCGGTCGCGGCTGGAGCCGGCGGAGGAAGTGGTGGAGATGGAAGTCTTCACCAGCACCGGACAGGTGCAAAAGGTGCGGATCAGCGGGGGGGCTGAGCCCCGAGGACCAGGAGCGAGTGCGGGCTTGCATCCAGAGCAACGTCGACATCGCGTGGAGCGCGGCTGACATGCCGGGCATCGATGCGGATGTGGCTTGCCGCCGCCTGAACCTGGATCCCAGGACGCGCCCCATACGCCAGAAGATGAGGACCATCGCAACCAAGCTGGAAGAGCCAATCCGCGAGGAGGTCAAGAAGCTTCTGAAGGCCGGCTTCATCTCGGAGATCCAGTATCCAGGCTGGGTCTCAAACATGGTAATGGTGAAGAAGGGGGGGGGGGGGGGAGTGGCGCATGTGTATTGATTTTTTTCTTTTAAATAAATCATGCCCCAAAGATTGCTACCCCCTACCTCGAATCGACGCGCTGGTTGATTCAGCCGTTGGTTTTTTCAATTATGAGTTTTTTGGATGTTTTTTCAGGTTACCATCAGATCCGAATGCACCCTCCCGACGTTAAGAACGTCTCCTTCATCACAAGGGAGGGATGCTTCAGTTATAAGATGATGCCCTTTGGGTTAAAAAACGCAGGGGCTACATACCAGCGCATGATGGATCGAGTCTTACAGGGCCAGAGGGGGAGGAATCTGGAGGTCTATGTTGATGACCTGATGGTCAAGAGTAAATGTGTGGACTCGCATCTCCGAGACCTGGAGGAGACGTTCGCCACCTTGCGGAGGTTCAAAGTGAGGCTGAACCCCTCAAAGTGCGTTTTCAGGGCAAGCCGTGGGAAGTTCCTCGGGCATCTCCTGACCCCGGCGAGGGTGGAACCCAACCCAGATAAGGTGAATGCCATCCTAGAGCTAGAGTCACCACGCAATGCTAAGGAGGTACAGCGCTTGACAGGCAAGCTGGCCGGCCTAAGTAGATTCCTCTCTAGGTCGGGAGAGAAGTGCTCATCATTCTTCAAGGTGCTGCAGGGTAACCAAAGGTTCGAGTGGACCGCCGAATGCAAAGAAGCTTTTCAAGGGCTGAAGAAGCAGCTCTTCCTGGCTCCTCTACTCCAAAGCTCGAAGGAGGGGGAGGAATTGGCCTTGTATTTTGGAGTGGGAGCAGAGGCGGTGAGCTCTGTTCTGGTTAGGGAAGAAGGTAGAAAGCAGCTGACAATCTACTATGTAAGCAGGATCCTAAAGAAGGCGGAGCTTCGCTACCCTATCTTAGAAAAGCTGGCATACGCCTTGATCATTTCGACCAGGAAGCTCCGACCATATTTCCAAGCGCATTCCATCAGGGTGTTGACAGATCATCCCCTCTGTAAGATTTTTGAGGGAGTGGAGCACTCGGGTAGACTGGCCAAGTGGTCTATCGAGTTGAGTGAATTTGATATCTCGTTCGTACCAAGGCTCTCCATCAAGGCACAAGTACTGGCCGACTTCTTGGCAGACTACGTTGTGGAGGTCGGGGCCGAAGAGTCGTGGCCGCAGGAGGCATGAAAGATGACGGTTGATGGAGTCTCGGGAATGCACTCCCTCGGAGCGGGAGTGGTATTGACAAGTCCTCAAGGGGTCACCATAGAGCAGACAGTGGTCTTGCACATTCCTGCAACTAACAACCAAGTAGAGTACGAGGCTGTGATAGCCGGCCTTCATTTGACAAGAGAGCTTGAGATCCAGGATGTGGAGGCTTTCACGGACTCATTGGTGGTGGCATCGCAGATCCGAGGGGAGTTCGAAGATCGGGAACCCACCCTTGTGAGGTACTTGTCCAAGGTGAGGGAGATCATCGGGGGGTTCCGGACGTTCTCCATCCAACACGTTCCTAGAAAAGAGAGTACAACAGCCGATCGGCTGGCTAAGTTTGGACCTCGGGGAGGAGGAACTTTGACGGATCTGTTTCATCCAGCGATCGAGGAAGGGGAGCTCATGGAAGTAGATCGGCGACCCTCATGGGTGGATCCCTTCGTGACCTTCTTCGTCACAGACAACCTCCCTGAGGGGATCAAGGAAGCAAAGAACTTTCGGCATAAGGCGACCCACTATCTCATGCATGACGGAAGTCTACATCAGAAGATGCTTTCGGGTCTTCTGGCACGATGTGTGACGGAAGAGGAGACCCGACGGATTCTGGAGGAGATGCACTCTGGGGAATGTGGAAGCCATTCCGGAGGTAGGACGTTGGAAGCAAGGGTGGTCAGGCAGGGGTACTTCTGTCCCACCCTGAGGAAGGATGTTGTGGAGTTTGCAAGGAGGTTCCAAAAATGCCAGCTCTACCCCCTCTCCAGCTCCAAGCAGCTCAGAGGCTCCGAAGCATCACAGCACCGTGGCCGTTTGCTATATGGGGGATGGATCTAGTTGGGCCTTTCCCTCCGGCTAGTGGGGAAAAGTGGTTCCTCCTGGTTATGATCGACTACTTCTCTAAGTGGCTGGAGGTTAAGACGCTCGCCAAAGTCATCTCTCAAGTCATCAGGAACTTCGTTTGGGGAGAGGTCATCTGCAGGCACGGGCTGCCTCAGGCCATTGTTACGGACAATGGTCCTCAATTTGCAAGTGAGGAGTTTATAAGTTTCTGCACCCAGCTGGGCATCGACCTCCGGTTTGCCTCCGTCCACCACCCCAGGAGCAACGGCCAGGTGGAGGCGGCTAACAAAATCACCGTGAACCTGCTAAAGAAGAAGGTAAAGAACTTGAGGGGGAGTTGGGTGGAACAACTCCCCTCAGTTTTGTGGGCCTTGCGGACAACCCCGAACACAGCCACCGGCGAGACCCCCTTCAAACTTTTCCATGGTCTGGCAGGTCCGAAGGCTCGCCTGTGGGGGAGAGGTCTGATCCTTGGTTCTGCACTACCCCGAGCGCGGCTCGGCCCCAGGTAGAGCCGCTGCGCAGGCTCCCATTAGCTGGCAGGTCCGAAGGCTCGCCTGTGGGGGAGTGGTCTGGTCCTTGGTTCTGCACTACCCCGAGCGCGGCTCGGCCCCAGGTAGACCCGCTGCGCAGGCTCTCATTAGCTGGCAGGTCCGAAGGCTCCCCTGTGGGGGAGAGGTCTGGTCCTTGGTTCTGCACTACCCCGAGCGCGGCTCGGCCCCAGGTTGACCTGCTGCGCAGGCTCCCATTAGCTGGCAGGTCCGAAGGCTCGCCTGTGGGGGAGAGGTCTGGTCCTTGGTTCTGCACTACCCCGAGCGCGGCTCGGCCCCAGGTAGACCTGCTGCGCAGGCTCCCATTAGCTTGCAGGTCCGAAGGCTCGCCTGTGGGTGAGAGGTTCTGGTTATTGGTCCTTGGTTCTGCACTACACCGAGCGCGGCTCGGCCCCAGATAGACCCGCTGCGCAGGCTCCCATTAGCTGGCAGGTCCGAAGGCTCGCCTGTGGGGGCGAGGTTCTGATTCTTGGTCCTTGGTTCTGCACTACCCCGAGCGCGGCTCGGCCCCAGGTAGACCCGCTGCGCAGGCTCTCATTAGCTGGCAGGTCCGAAGGCTCGCCTGTGGGGGAGAGGTCTGATCCTTGGTTCTGCACTACTACGAGCGCGGCTCGGCCCCAGGTAGACCCGCTGCGCAGGCTCTCATTAGATGGCAGGTCTGATGGCTCGCCTGTGGGGGAGAGGTCTGGTCCTTGGTTCTGCACTACCCCGAGCGCGGCTCGGCCCCAGGTAGACCCGCTGCGCAGGCTCTCATTAGCTGGCAGGTCCGAAGGCTCGCCTGTGGGGGAGAGGTCTGATCCTTGGTTCTGCACTACCCCGAGCGCGGCTCGCCCCCAGGTAGACCCACTGCGCAGGCTCTCATTAGCTGGCAGGTCCGAAGGCTCGCCTGTGGGGGAGAGGTCTGGTCCTTGGTTCTGCACTACCCCGAGCGCGGCTCGGCCCCAGGTAGACCCGCTGCGCAGGCTCCCATTAGCTGGCAGGTCCGAAGGCTCGCCTGTGGGGGAGTGGTCTGGTCCTTGGTTCTGCACTACCCCGAGCGCGGCCCGGCCCCAGGGAGACCCCCTGCGCAGGCTCTCATTAGCTGGCAGGTCCGAAGGCTCGACTGTGGGGGAGAGGTCTGGTCCTTGGTTCTGCACTACCCCGAGCGCAGCTCGGCCCCAGGTAGACCCGCTGCGCAGGCTCTCATTAGCTGGCAGGTCCGAAGGCTCGCCTGTGGGGGAGAGGTCTGGTCCTTGGTTTTGCACTACCCCGAGCGCGGCTCGTCCCAGGTAGACCCGTTGCGCAGGCTCCCATTAGCTGGCAGGTCCGTAGGCTCGCCTGTGGGGGAGAGGTCTGGTCCTTGGTTCTGCACTACCCCGAGCGCGGCTCGGCCCCAGGTAGACCCGCTGCTTCAACACCTACCCCCACCATCGTTTTCCACCTCTCCTCCTCCATATCCAGCCACCGAATCCCCAAAATTCCCCTCCCAACAGCCCCCATTCCAGCGCCCGAAAGCAGCGGTTGTTATCCAGATTGCACTACTGTTCACTATTGATTTCACTGTTCATTTATACGATTCCCTGTTCACAAAGTCGATCGTCGGCCTGCTGTGTTCCTGCAGCCGACCACGACCGCCAGCCCTCCTCCCCCCCTTTTTCCATCGGCCCTAATCCCACCCCTCCTTCTTAAACAGGCCGCCGGCCTGTAACCAAGGCCCCAGCCCCCACCGCCTCCTCCCTTCCCCAAAACCGGCCACCCAAGGGGTTTCCCAACCCTAGCCGGCCACTCCTTTCCCTTGTCCTTCGTAGATCCACTTCCCACCGCCCCAAAACCCTAGATCTATTTTGATCTAGTGCTACCCCCCTCCGATCCGTTATTTCCATCGCACAAACCTTCCATTTTTGCCCGGATCCGCTTCTAAATAGCGGATCTACTCACCCCCGGTCCGGATCTACTCATTCGTGGCCGGATCCGCAGTTTTACCATCCGTTACCATCACTTTTCGCCGAAGGCAGCCACCGTCACCGTCGCCGCGCCACCGGTTCCACCTCCGATCGTCCGACTTTACATCCGACCCTCAAATCCTTCAGTGCCTCGGTTCAGCCCTCTACGTTGTGAGCATTTATGATATTGTGTTATGTGACTCGACATTTTTATTTGGTTGTTTATATATATTGTGCTGCGATTATGGTTGTGTAGTAGTTGTTTTCTTTTATGCTAATAATTGCTTGTGGAATTATTCGCCGCACGCTTGCCTTGGCCCTCCGAGCGGAGGAAGTCGTTGCACAATTGCTGAAAATTATTATTTGTCGCTTTTGTTTCAATTATCTGTGTGATAATCTTAATTTCTTTGCATATAATAGTTGTTGTCGTTACCCGACAGTCACATTGCATTTAGCGTTGCAATAGTGTGTTCCCTGCACCCGCACCTAGAGTATTAGCTCCCGAGCACCACTAGCCTACCCTACATCATTTTGGTATCAGAGGTCAAGGTTAGACTATTTGCATGCTCCGTAGTGGTATGACTTTTAGAGTAAGCATGGTAGAACCACAGAACACCGAGGACCGAGCGACGAGCTCGAACTCGGACACCGCTTTTGCTGAGTTCCAACGCCTTGTCCTAGGTCGCCTTGACACCATAGGAGCCCAGTTCGACGATGTGCGTCATGATCTTGCCGAGGTGAATCTTTGCTTAGGCCACTTAGAGGATGCCAAAGACACTCCGACACAACATGACGATTCACTTGAGGACGACCCTGACGTTCCTCCACGTTATGACCAACGCCCAAGAGATGGTCAGCCTCCAGCAGACCGCTACCATCGTGATCCTCACCACCGAGCCCCAACCCCGCCGGCCAGGCAACATCTTGATCCGCTGCGTGAGAGGCCCCTACCTCCACGTGATGAGTACCGTATGCCCCATAGACCTCATCCTGACCCCAGGGATCGAGGGCCACCACTTGGCTACCGAGGCCATCGTCGTGATGAGTACTACCCTCCAGGTTGGAGAGAGCGTGGTCCCCCACCCGGTCGACACGACTACGCTCAGGATGATTACCCCGAGGATTACCATGATCCACAGAGAGATGGACGCTACTTGGACATCACTCATCGTATTCGACGAGACGCCCCTTCGTTCGATGGTCGTCTAGATCCGAAAGCCTTCAGCGATTGACTCTTGGACATGGACCACTTCTTCCAGTGGTATGACATGAGTGATGAGCGTTGTGTCCGCTTTACGAAAATGAAGTTGATTGGGCAAGCTAAGGTATTCTGGATCAGCGTTGAGAGAGCTTTCGAGCGGGATGATTACTACCCCATCGTCAGATGGGATGAGATGAAGGAGAGACTGAAGGAGAAGTACCTCCCTGCATCATACCGAGATCAGCTATTTGAGCAGCTGCAGAACTTACGGCAGGGGACGCTTACCGTCGTCGAGTACATGGCTCGCTTCGATGAGCTGATCGTCAGGAGTGACATTTCAGAGGTACCTATTGCCACTGCCTTCCGCTTCAAGGCGGGCCTTCGTTTCGATATTCAGAGAGAGTTGATTCCCCACTGCTTGGAGACTGTTGATCAGATATTCCAGCTCTCCCTCGAATACGAACAGTACCTCCGATCGTCTAGTACGAGGCAGTTCACTTCGCAGACTGATTCCTCGACTTTTAGGAAGCCCTCTTCACCCCAGAACACCATGGTTGCACCCTCACGTATCCCCGCGGATGCGAAGGGTAAAGCCATAGCCACTGATGGCCAGCGATCTGGGGGCATTTTATGTTTTAGATGTTCCGACAGAGGCCATGTGGCGGCGCAGTGCCCCACACGGAACCTGCTAGTTGAGGAGGAGTAGCAGGATTTAGAGGACGAAGAGGAGGCCCCAGAGGAAGTTAAGGCCGAAGTCGAGGAAGGTTGGGAGAGATACGTTGAGCGATCGTTAGAGGTGGGAGTGATTAGACGCCTCCTGCACACCCCACGTGTGGATGAGGATTGGTGGCGCACTACCATCTTCTACACGTACTTTCCGAGTGCAGGCGGTCCCTGCAAGCTAGATATTGATAGTAGAAGTTGTGTGAACATCGTCGCCCAGATGGGGCTTGACCGTATGCAGGTGAAGGCCGAGCCTCACCCCCACACATACCGTGTCATCTGGGTCGACAAGACAATGATCCAGGTCACCCAGCGTTGCTTAGTGTCGATCACTATCGCGTCCTTTCAGGACAAGGTCTGTTGCGATGTCATTCCCATGGACGTCGCTCATGTGTTGCTTGGCCGCCCCTGGCTATTCGATCGTGATGTCAGGTGCTTCGGTCGCTCAAACACGTGTGTCTTTTACGATAAGGGGCAGAAGATTACGTTGACGCCCACCCAGCCCCGAGATCGATCCAAGGGTGCGGTCGAGTCATCTGTGAGCACGACCGCCTCGCGTCCACTGCATATTTTGAGGCGAGGTGAGTTCCTACGAGATAGCGCCGAGTCAGATGTCATTTATGTAGTCGCCGCTACCCAGGTTACTGAGGACACCCCAGTTGACTACCCACCCGTGGTGCGTCCCCTTTTAGGCGAGTTTGCGGATATCATGCTAGACGAGCTCCCCGATGAGCTACCTCCCCCACGGGACATTCAACATGCCATTGATTTAGTCCCGGGAGCCTCCCTCTCGAACCTGCCCCATTACCGTATGCACCCGGATAAGCACGCTGAGCTCAAACGGCAGGTTGACGAGCTTCTCCGGAAGCAGTTCATTCGTGAGAGCATAAGTTCTTGTGCGGTCCCCGCCCTTCTTACCCCTAAGAAGGACGGTAGTTGGCGTATGCGCATCGATAGCCGCGCCATTAATAAAATCACGGTCAAGTATCGTTTCCCGATCCCACAACTCGATGACCTACTGGATACTATGTCCGGTGCCCAGATCTTCTCCAAGATCGAAATTCGTAGTGAGTAGCATCATATACGAGTTCATGAGGAAGACGAGTGGAAGACCACATTCAAGACCAAGGACGGTCTATATGAGTGGCTAGTTATGCCATTTGGGCTGTCCAATGCCCCAAGCACGTTTATGCGAGTTATGACGCAGGTGTTGCGGACCTACATGGGTAAGTTTCTGGTGGTATACTTTTATGATATACTAGTCTATAGACAGACTCAGGCTGCTCACCTCGATCATCTGAGACTTCTCTTTGGCACCCTTCGCCAAGAGAAACTGTATGTGAGCCTGAAGAAGTGCGCATTCCTCTCCGAGTCTGTCCACTTTCTGGGCTTTATTATATCCTCTACTGGAGTCTCCGCGGACCTTAAGAAGGTCAAATCTATTCGAGATTGGCCTGTGCCTAAGAATATCCACGAGGCTCGTAGCTTTCACGGACTTGCCACCTTGTATAAGAGGTTTGTCCAGGGGTTCAGCACGATCATGACCCCCTTCATGAGCTGTCTCAAGAAGGGAGAGTTTCAGTGGACCCCCGCAACCACTAGAGCATTCGAGGAGATTAAGGAGAGGTTGATGACAGCTCCAGTCCTACAACTGCCGGATTTTAGCCGCGCTTTTGAGGTCGCCTGTGACGCGTTAGGTGTCGGTATAGGTGGCGTATTGAGTTAAGAGGGACACCCAGTTTCTTACTTTAGTGAGAAGCTGAATGAGGCTAAGCAAAAGTACTCGAATTACGATCGAGAGTTTTATGCGATAGTCCAGTCTCTACGCTACTGGAGGCAGTATCTCCTTCCCCGGGAGTTCGTGTTGTACTACGACCACCAGGCCCTACATTACCTGGACTCGCAACGCAAGCTGGGCCACCGACATGCGAAGTGGGTCACTCATCACATAACCTCGCTACGGTCACCCCAGTACTCGGATTTTCCTCATCCGAAATGTATCACCGTTGCAAATGGGGAGACGGTTCCAGTCTCCGGCTCGGCTGACCTTTCTCTCAACCCATCGATCTCCCTTCGCTCGGCTCTTCATGCTCCGAGTTCCCCGTTCAATTTACTTTCTGTTGGTCGCCTTACTAAGGATTTAGATTGTTCTGTCATATTTACATCCTCTTCATTTTTCATCCAGGATCGGCAGACGCGGACTACCATTGGTGAAGGCACACTGCGGAACGAGCTCTACCTTCTCGATGACTATCCCACTGTCCTATCCTCTGTCTCCTCCAGTGAGTGGCATCGACGTCTTGGGCATGCCCCTCTCCCGGTGCTCCAGTGGGCTCTTCCTGATATCTCTCTTCACCCTTTTCAGTGCGAGTCCTATATCTTCGGCAAGCAGCCACGCTCTTCTTTTCCTGCACATTGTACCTGGAGAACTGCTCCCTTTGACTTAGTACAATCAGATGTTTGGAGTCATTTTAAAATTACTAGTATTTCTGATTATCGCTATTTTATTACGTTTATTGATGATTACTCTCGCACGACGTGACTCTACTTCGTGATCGCACCGAGCTTCCCCGTGTTTTTCGGGCTTTTGTCCTTAAAACCCCGACGCAATTCCACATCACCCTCAAAACATTGCGCACCGTTAATGCTCGCGAATACACTAGCCACGGCTTTGCGGCTTTGTGCTCTGAATTCAGGATTATTCATTAAACATCATGTGCTTACACACCCCAGCAAAACGGCGTTGCCGAACGAAAGAACCGACACTTTCTTGATGTTGCCCGCTCGCTCATGTTTCAAATGCATGTTCCCAAACCTTACTGGAACTTTGCGGTCTCCACTGCGTGCTTCCTTATCAACCGTCTTCCTTCCTCCGTCCTCCACTATGCTACTCTGTTCAGCCTACTGTTTCCCTCTACTCCGACCTTCCCTCTCCTGGCTCGCATTTTTGGCTGCACCTGCTACGTCCACCGACTGGGCCCGTCCTCAGACAAGTTGGATCCCCGAGCGGCTAAACATAGCTTCGTCGGCTATTCGCGTACGCAGAAAGGCTATGTGTGTTATTCTCCCGCTAGCCGCATGATCTTCGTTGCTGCTGATGTTACCTTCTGGGAGGATCAGTCGTTCTTCTCTGCTCCTTTACCCACTCCTCTGACACCGACAACTCTCCCGTCACTCCTCCCACGACCTGTTATCCCCATTACTACACCTTTGCCATCGGTCCCACCTGCTTCGGCTCCTGCGCCCTCCAGGCCGCTTGTTATCCGTGTCTACACTCGTCGCCCTTCCGATTCCGTTGCCCCTTTGCAGTCGGCCTCGACTTCGGCTACTCCGCGCCCTGCTGATCAGGTAACGACCTCCACTGCTCATCCTCTGGCAAACTGTGTCTCCTTGCATCGCCTTTCTCCCGACCTTCACACATTTGCTACTTCTCTTTCCTCGGTTTCGGTCCCTAACTCTGTGCATGAGGCGCTCCAACATCCTGGCTGGCGGGCCGTCATAGAGGAGGAAATGGCTGCTCTCTGGGCCAACCAGACATGGACTCTCGTACCCCTTCCTCCGGGTCAGAAACCGGTTGGGTGTAAGTGGGTCTTTGTCATCAAACATGCGGCTGATGGGACGATTGACCGTCTGAAAGCTCGTCTGATGGCTCGTGGCTTCACCTAACAACAATGGCTCGACTATGAAGAAACGTTTTCTCCGGTGGCCAAACTCAACACCGTTTGAGTACTCATCTTCGTGGCTCTCCATCGCCGGTGGCCTTTACTCCAACTGGATATTAAAAATGCTTTTCTGAATGGAGATCTCCCGGAAACTGTTTATATGCAGAAACCTCCCGGGTTTGAGACCACTGGGGAGTCTCAGGTCTGTCGTCTTGTGAAGGCCTTGTATAGTCTCAAACAATCCCCACGAGCGTGATTTGACAAGTTCAGTAAGACCCTTCAGGAGGTTGGTTTTACTCAGAGCTCGACAGATTTATCGTTGTTCACTCGTCACCGAACAACGGGAACAGTTCTTCTGCTAGTATACGTTGACGATATCATAATTACAGTAGACGACTCGAAAGGAATACAGGAGGTCAAACTACATCTGAGTTCCGTATTTCAAACAAAAGATCTGGGGCCCCTTCGATACTTCTTGGGTCTTGAGGTTGCCAGACGGCTAGATGGTCTTGTCCTCTCTCAGCGGAAGTACTGCCTTGACCTCCTCCATGATGCAGACTATTCAGGTTGTAAGCCGATTGACACCCCAATGGATGTCAATCAGAAGTTGTGCACTCAGGCATCTGACTCAGATCTCCTACTCCAGAATCCAGAATACTATCGTCGCCTCGTTGGAAAATTGATCTACCTCACGATAACCAGACCAGATATTTCCTTCGATGTTGGTATTGTCAGTCGGTATATGCATTCCCCTCGAAGATCTCATCTTCAGTCCGTTGAATGCATTCTCAGATATCTTAAAACGACTCATGGTCAAGGACTGGTATACAAAACCTCATCTTCAACTCCAACATTGCTGACATATTCTGATGCTGATTATGCTGGTTCCTTGATGATCGACAGTCAACCATGGTGGTTGCACTATTTTTGGGGGACATTTGATTACCTAGTGAAGCAAGAAACAAGCGGATCGTGAGCTCGG